>JAEUCK010002623.1:0-16053 GCA_017311455.1 Otocyon megalotis megalotis | reverse complement strand
CCTAACCCTAAACCTAACCCTAACTAGTATCCTAACCCTATTCCTATACATAACCCTAACCCTAACCGTAAACCGTACCCAAACCTAACCATAACCCTAAACCTAACCTTAATCTGTACCCTAAACCTAACCCTAAACCTAACAAGAACCCTACCCCTAAACCTAACCCTAACCCGTACCCACACCTAACGCTAACCCTAACCGTAACCCTAACCCGTACCCTAACCCTAGCCCTAAACCTTACCCTAACCCATACCCGAACCCTAAACCTGAACCGTACACTATCCCATACCCTAACCCTTAACCTTACCCAAACCAGTACCCTAAACCTAACCCTAACCCTAACTCGTATCCTAACACTTACCGTAACCCTAACTCTAATCCGTATCCTAACCCTAACCCTATCCCTAACCCGTACCATAACCCTAAGCCTAAACCTTACCCTGACCCATACCCGAACCCTAACCCTAAACCGTATCCTAATCCATACCCTAACCCTAACCCTACCCTAAACCTAAATTTAACTCTAACCCTAAACTTAACCTGAACCCTAACCCTAACTCTAAACCTAACACTAACCCATCCCCTCACCCTAACCCTAAACCTAACCCTAACTCAAACCCTAACCTTACCCTAACCCTAACCCTAATCCTAACACTAACCCATACCCAAAACCTAACCCTAACCATAACACTTACCCTAACCCTAACCCGCACCTATCCCGAAACCTCACCCTCACCCTCACCCTAACCCTAACCCTAACCCTAACCCTAACCCTAACCCGTACCTAACTCTAACACTAACCCATACATAACCCATACCCTAGCCAAAACCCTAACCCTAACCCTAACTTGTACCCTAACCCTAACCCTAACCCGTAACCTCACCCTATCCCTAACCCTAACCCATACAATAACCATACCCTAAACCTAAACCATACCCAAACCTAATCCTAACCCGTACCCTAACCCTATCACTAACCCTTACCCGAACACTAAACCTAACCCTACCCCTATCCCGTACCAAATCCTAACCCTAACCCTAACCCTAAACCGAACTATAACCCATACCCTTACCCTAACCCGAACCCGTACCCTAACCTTTACCCTAATCCTAACCCGTACACTCACACTAACCCTAACCCTAAACTAACCTGTACCCTAAACCGAACCCTACCCTAACCCTAAACCTAACCATCACGCGTACCCTAAATCTAACCCTAACCCTAACCCATACCCTAACCCATACACTAACCCTAACGCGAACCCGCACACTAAACCTACCCCTAAACCTAACCCTCACCTGTCCCCTAATCCTAACCCTAACCCTATCCCTATCCTGTACCCTAACCCTAACTGTAACCAGTATCCTAAAGCTAAACCTAACCCTAAACTGTACCTGTAACCTATCCCTAACACTAACCTGTACCCTCAACCTAACCTGTACCATAACCCGTACCCTAACCCTATGCCATACCTAAACCCAGGCCTAAACTGTACCCTAACCCTAACCCTAACCCTAAACTGAACCCTAACCCTAACCCTTACCCTAACCCTAACACGTACCCTAACCTTAATCCTAACCCTAAACCTAACCGTAACCCGTAACCTAACCCTAACCCTAACCCTAAACCGTACCCTATCCCTTACCCTAAACCTAACCAGTACCCTCAACCAAACCCTAACTCATAACACAACACTTACCCTAACCCTAACCCTAAATCTAACCCTAACCCTAACCCTAACCTGTACCCTAACCCTATCCACAACTCGGACCCTAATCCTAACCCGAACCCTAACACTAACCCGTACCCTAAACTTCACCTTAGACCACATCATAACCCATTACCTAACCCTAACCCGTACCCAACGTATCCCTAACCCTAACCATAACCCGTACCCTAACACTAAACCGTACCCTAAACCTAACCCTAACCCTAAACCTATTCCTATCCCGAACCCTAACCCAACCCTACCCTAACCCGTACCTAACCCTAAAACTCACCCTAACCCTAAACCTAACCATAACCCGTACCCTAAACCTAACCGTAAACCTAAACCGTACCCTAACCCTTACCCTAACCCTAACCCGTACTCTCACCCTAACCCTAACACGTAGCCCAAACCGTACCCTAACCCTAATCCTAAATTTAACCAGTAGCCTAACCTAACCCGAAGCCTCACCCTAACCCGTATCCTAACCCTAATCCTAACCCTAACCCATACCTGTACCCGAACCCTAACCCTAACCCATATCCTCACCCTAACCCTAACCCTAACCCGTACACTAACCTTACCCTAACCCAAACCCATACCCAAACCTAACCCTAATCCGAACCCTAACCCTAACCCTAACCCGAACCCTAAACCGAACCATAACCCATATCCTAACCCTAACCCAAACCCGTACCATAACCTTTACACTAAACCTAACCCATAAACTCAGGCTAACCCTAACCATAAACCTAACCCGGACCCAAACCCTAACCCTACCCTAACCCTAATCTGTACCCTAACCCTAACCCTAAACCATACGCTTACCCTAAACCTAACCCTAACCCTAACCCGTACCCTAACTCTAACCCTAACCCTTACCCTAACGCTAAACTGTACCCTAACCCGTACATTAACCCTAACCCTAACCCTAAACGTAACCCTAACCCTAACTCTAACACTAACACTAACCCATACACTAAACCTAACCCTAACCCTAACCCATACCCTATCCCGTACCCTAAAACTAACCCTAACCCTAACCCATACCGTAACCCTTACCCTACCCTAACCCTAACCCTTACACTAAACCTAACACTAACCCTAACACTAACGCTTACCCCTAAACTTACCCCTTAACCTAACCCTAACCATAACCCATACCCTTTCCTAATCGTTCCCTAACCGGTACCCTAACCCTAACTCTAAACCAAATAATACCCTAACCTGTTCCCTAACCCGTCCCCTAACCCTAACCCTAAACCATACCCTAACCCATACCCTAACCCTAAACTGTACCCTAACCCTAACACGAAACCTTATCCGAAACCGTAACCTAAACATAACCCTAACCCTATCCCATTCCTAACAGTAAACTTCACCCTAACCTGTACCCTAACCCTAACCGTAACGCTAACCCTAACCCAAACCCTAACCCTAACCCTAACACTAACCCGTACCTAAACCCTAACCCTAACCCTAACATTAACCCATATCCTAAACCTAAAATTAACCCTAACCAGTACCCTCACCCTAATCCTAACCAAAAACGCTTACCCTTAACCATAACCCTAAGCCTAACGGTAACACTAACCCTAACCCTAACCCTAACCCTAACCCTAACCCTAACCCTAACCCTAACCCTAACCCTAACCATAACCCTAAACCTAAGTCGTTCCCGAAACCTAACACTCACCCATACTCTAACACTAACACTAAACCAAGCCTAACCCGTACCTTAACCCTACCCTAACCCATACCCTAACCCATACCCTAACCCCTAACCCTAACTCTAAACCTAACCCTAACCCTAAACCTAATCCCTAACCCTAACCCATACCCTAACCCTAATCTGTACCATAACCAGTACCCTAACCCCAACCCTAACAATAATCCTAACCCTTACCCTAAACCGTACCCAAGCTTAACCCTAAACTTAACCCTAACTGTAACCGTGCCTTAACCCGTACCCTAATGCTAACCCTTACCCTAAACCTCAACCGTACGCTGATCTGTACCCTATCCCTAACCCATACCCTAACCTGACCCTAATCCTAACATATACCCTAACCTGTACCCTAACCCTAACCGTAACCCAAACCGTAACCCGTAACCTGAACCTAACCCTAACCCGTTACCCTAACACTAACCCTAATCCTAAACCTGAGCCGTACCCTAACCCTTACCCTAAACATAACCATATCCCTTACCATATCCTGTACCCAAAACCTAACCCTAACCCTTACCCTAACCCGTACCCTGAACCGTACCCTACACCTAACTCTAACCATAACCCATACCCTAACCCGTACCCTAAACCTAAACCTAACACTTACCCTAACCCTAACCCATACCGTAAACGTACCCTAAACCATATGGTAACCAAAATCCTAACCCTAACCATAACCATAACCCTGACCCATACACTAAACCTAACCCGTGCTCTAACCCTAGACCTAACCTTAACTGGTACCATAACCCTAACCTTAACCCTAAACCCTGACCCCTAACCCCAACCCTAACCCTCACCCTAACACTAACCCTAAACCTAACCCCTAACCCTATCCCTTAACCTAACCCTAACCCTAACCCATACCCTACACTAACTCGTTCCTAACCCGTGCCCTAACCGTAATCCTAAACCAAATAATACCCTAACCCGTACCCTAACGTGTCCCCTAACCCTAACCCTAAACCGTACCCTAACACGTACCCTGAACCTAACCATAACCCTAACACGTACCCTAACTCTAACTGTAAACAAACCTAAACCTAACCCTAACCCGTACCCTAAACCTAACCCGTTCCCTAACCCTAACCCTAACCCTAACCCATACCCTTCCCTAACATGTACTGAACCCTAACCCGTACACTAATCCTAACCCGTCACCTAACCCTAACCCATACTCTTACCCTAACCCTAACCCTTACCTAAACCATACCGTAACCCTAACCCTACCCCTAACCCGTTCCCTAACCCTCACCCTAACCCTAACCTGTACCCTAACCCTAACCCTAACCCTAACCCGTAACATAAACCTAAACCAAAGCCTAACCCTTACTCCTAAACCTATCCCTAACCCTCATTGTAACCCTAACCGTAACCCTAACCCGTACCAAACTTAATCCGTACCCTAAGCCTAACCCGAATACTTACCCTAACCATTACAGTAACCCTAACCCATCCCCTAATCCGTACCCTAACCCATACTCTATCCCTAACCTGTACCCTAAACCTAACCCGTCACTAACCCTAACACTAACCTTTAACAGTACCCTCACCCTAACCCTTACGCTAACTCCTACCCTAAACCTAACCCGTACCCTACCCTAAAATGAACCCTAATCCTAACCTAACCCGTACACTAACCCGTACCCTAACATTAGCCTAACCCGTTCCCTAACCCTTACCCTAACCCTAACTGTAACCTTAGTTTAACACGTACCCTAACCCTAAACCGCACCCTAACCTTAAACCATACACAAACCCGTTCCCTAACCCTAATGCGTACCCTAAACTAACCGTAACCCTAACCCTAACCCATACCCTAACCCTACCCTAACCCGTACCCTTGCCCATAACCTATCCTCTAACCGTAACCCTTACCCAACCCTAACCTGTGCCCTAACACGTACCCCAACCCCTACCCTATCAATAACCCTAACCATTACCCTAACCTGTACCCTAAACCTAACTCTAAACCTAACCCTAAACGTAGCTGCACCTTAACCTGTACCCTAAGCCTAACCCGTACACTAACCCTAACCCGTACCCTAACCTAACCCTAACCCTAAACCGTTCCCTAACCTGTACCCTAACCCTAACCCTATTCCAAACCCTAACCCACACCGTAAACCTAACCCTAACACTAACCCTTACCCATCCCCTATCCCTAACCCATACCCTAACACTAACCCTAAACCTAACCCTAAGCCGTACCCTAACCTGTATCCTAACCGTAACCCTAACCCGTACCATAACCTGTACCCTAAACCTAACCCTAACCCGTATCCTCACCCGTTCCCTGAAGCTTACCCTACCCCTAACCCTAAACCTAACCCGTACCCTAACCATACCCTCACCCGTACGGCAACCCAAACCCTAACCCTAACCCTAACACTAACACTAACACTAACCCTAACCCTAACCCTAACCCTAAACTTAACCCTCACCGGTACCCTAAACTAACCCTAAGTCTATCGCTAACCCCTAACTCCTAACCATAACCATAACCATAACCAAAACACTAACCCTAACCCTAACCCCTAATCCTATCCCTGATCCTAACCTGTACCTTATCCCTAACCCATACCCTAACCCTAACTGGTCCCCTAACCCTAACCCGTACCCTAACCAAACCATAACCCTAAAATGTATCCTAACCCGTACCCTAACCCTAACCCTAATCCCAAACCCTAAAACTAACCCTAAACTTAAACTGACACTAACCCTAACCCTAACCTGTTACCTAAACCAGCCCATACCCTAAACCTAACTCTAACCCTAACCCTACCCTAACGCGTACCCTAATCTGTAACCAAACCCTTACCCTCACCCTAATCCTAACCCTACCCTAACCTGTATGCTGGCCCTAACCAATTAGAGTGTAGCTTGGTTCTAGCTCCCATCAATAAGTGTCCAGCAGACATCTGCCTGCAAAGCATACACACTTCTGAGAGTTGAGCTTATGTCTTGTACCTCCCACATCCTGACTGCCTGTATGGTTCGCTTCAACAGCATTTCGTTCTATGTGGGACAGGAGCGGAGTGAGATCCAAGTGTCTGCCTGGTCAATTTCACACCTAGCAGACTGCTGCCTGCAAGGCACGCACACTCCTTTGGATTGAGCTTATGGCTTGTACCTCCCACATGCTGACCATCTGTATGATTCGCTTCCAAAGGATTTCATTAGATCCGGGAAGCAAGGTTTGTGAGAGGCAAATGACTCTTAGCTCAATCCAGTGACTTCTGAGGAATTCCTCCCTCAGATGGGAGCTACATACTAACTTCCAATCCTGAATACCTAGTTGAAAGCTGTCTTTCTGGGGAACTTCCTTCTGCGAGATGAGCTGACACGTGGTCCTTCCCAGTTCCACACTGACTGTAGATGGAGTTATGAACATCCTAACTAGACATGCTTGGCAGTAGCTCATGGGACACAAGGGGTAAGCTGCAGGCTTCAATGGTTGTGTCTTCAAGTGGTGTAGAGCGGTATTCACGGTACATCCTGACTTACAATGCTGCTACGTTCTCACGGCCATAAGAATGCAGCTAGTACAAAGCTGCCTTCGAGGCCTGCTTCCTTTTGAGAGCTGAGCTCATACACACTTCTGAGACTTGAGCATATGGCCTGTGCCTACAACATCCTGCCTGCAGGTACACGTCGCTCCTAAAAGGCCCAGGCTCATGCGTGACTGAAGTGTTGGGAGAGGTAAGTGGAAATTCCGGCCCACAAGACTAGTACCTCTAAGCTCAATCCAGCGATTTCCTAGTAATTCCTGTCTTAGACTGGTGCTACATACTATGTTCCATAGGTGAGAAGCTAGATGAATCTGCGTTCAATACAGCAATTGCCAACATCCTTGTTCAATTAGAGTGTAGCTCGGTTCTAGCTCCCATCAGTTAGTGTCTAGCAGACATCTGCCTGCAAAGCATACACACTTCTGAGAGTTGAACTCATGCCCT
Source organism: Otocyon megalotis megalotis (assembly GCA_017311455.1). Taxonomy (NCBI): domain Eukaryota; kingdom Metazoa; phylum Chordata; class Mammalia; order Carnivora; family Canidae; genus Otocyon; species Otocyon megalotis. The sequence continues at coordinate 8,656 of JAEUCK010002623.1, read as the reverse complement.
GTACCTCCCACATACTGACTTCAGGTACACTTCGCTCCTCTGAGGCCTAGGCTCAATGCGTGACAGATGTGTTGTGAGAGGTTAGTGGAAGGTGCCAGCCCACAAGACTAGTGTCTCCAAGCCCAATCCAGAGATATGTGAGGAACTGCTCTCTTAGATTGGTGCTACATACTGAGTACCATACATGAGAAGCTAGTTGAACGCAGTGTCCAAAGGGTACATGCTTCTGAGACTTGAGCTCACCCCCCAGTCCCTCACAGTTCCACACGGCCTTCAGATGGAATTTCGAACATCCTCACTAGACATGTTTTTCAGAAGCTCATAGGACAAAAGGGGCTACCTGCAGGCTTCAATGCTTGTGTCTCCAAATGCAGTAGAGTGGTATACATGGAAACTCATGACTTACAATGTAGCTACGTTCTCATGGCCATAAGAACGCAGCTAGGGGAAAGCTGCCTCCAGGGCTTGCTTCCTCTTGAGAGTTGAGCTCAGGGCAGGAATCTCCCGCATCCTGACTGCTTGTAGACGTAGCTGCTAACATCCTTATGTTAGGTGCAGGGAGAGGTTGGGAGAAATGCATGTGGAAGCGTCAGGCCTGTATTCAGGTGTATCTTGTTTTATACAGTGATTTCCACCTGCCTTCTTCAATTAGAGTGTAGCTAGGTTCTAACTCCCATGTATGAGTGGGTAGCAGATATCTGCCTCACAGGCATACACACTTCTGAGAGTTGAGCATATGGCCTGTGCCTCCCACATCCTGCCTGCAGGTACACGTCGCTCCTAAAAGGCCCAGGCTCGATGTGTGGCTGAAGTGTTGGGAGAGGTAAGTGGAAATTCCCGGCCCACAAGACTAGTGCCTCCAAGCTCAATCCAGCGATTTCCTAGTAATTCCTGTCTTAGACTGGTGCTACATACTAAGTTCCATACGTGAAAAGCTAGCTGAACGCCATGTCCAACGGCAACGTACTTCCGAGAGTTGAGCTCCCACCCAGTCCCTCACAGTTCCACACTGCCTGCAGAATGAGTTTCGAACTTCTTCACCATAGACGTTTGTCAGAAGCTTGTCAGACGTAAGTGGAATAATGCAGACCTGGAAGATGTCTCCAGGTGCAGTAGAGTGGTATTCTTGGAACCTCCTGACTTAGAATACTGCTACATTCTCATGGCCATAAGAACGCAGCTAGGGAGGCGGGGCAAGATTGAGGAAGAGTAGGGTCCCCAAATCACCTGTCCCCACCAAATTACCTAGAAAACCTTCAAGTCATCCTGAAAATCTACAAATTCGGCGTGAGATTTAAAGAGAGACCAGCTGGAATGCTACCGTGAGAAGAGTTCGCGCTTCTATCAAGGTAGGAGGACAGGGAAAAAAGAAATATTGAAACAAAGGCCTCCAAGGGGGAGGGGCCCCACGAGGAGCCAGACTGTGGCTGGGGCGAGTGTCCACAGGACAGGAGATCCCCGTCCCAGAGAAGCAGGAGCTGCACCAACCTTCCTGGGCAGAAAGGGGCCCACAGGGAGTTAGAGCAGGACCCCAGGAGGGCGGGGATGCCCTTGGGCTCCCTGGGACACTAACAGACACCTGCACCCCGAGGAGAGTGCGCCGAGCACCCTAAGGGCTAAGCGCGCACAGCGGGACCCGGAGCAGCTCAGAGGGGCTCGGGCGGCGGCTCCGCGGAGGGGGCTGCGTGGCTCCAGGAGCAGATCAGAGGCGGTGGTTGGGGCAGAGGAAGAGACTCAGTGTGGAGTGGGCTGCGCAGCTCTGGGAGCAGCTCGGAGGGGCTCGGGCAGAGGCTCTGCGAAGAGGCGGCTGTGCCACCGGGAGCGTGAATCCAACAGCGCAGGCCAGGAGCACAGGGCGCTGGGATACAGCCCAGGATCCGGCCTCCCCCCGGGACAGGCAGAAGCCAGGAGGGCCCAGGACAGCGAGGATGCTCCTGCCCCGAGCTGAGCAGATCAGCAGCCCTGCCCCCGAGCCTCCAGGCCCCTGCAGATGGAGAGCTCCGCTTTCTGCTCTCCGTAGTTACTGCGGGGACTGAAGCCAGGTTTCCAGAGCTGCTGCAGCCATTGGTGCTGTTCCTCCAGGGGCCTCATGGGGTAAACAACCCCCACTGAGCCCTGCACCAGGCAGGGGGCAGAGCAGCTCCCTCAAGTGCTAACACCTGAAAATCAGCACAACAGGTCCCTCCCCCAGAAGACCAGCTAGATGCACAGGTTCCAGGGGAAGTCAAGGGACTTAAAGTATACAGAATCAGAAGATACTCCCCGTGGTTTTTTTTTTCTTTTTTTCTTTTTGATTTCTGAATGCTTCCCCCACCCCCCTTCTTTACACCTTTCTTTTTCTTTCTCTCTTTCTTCTCTTTTTTCCTTTTTTCTTCTCTTTTTCTTTTTTCTTTTTCTTTCCTTCTCTCTCTCTCTTTTTCTCCTTTTCCCAATACAACTTGTTTTTTTTTATAATTAATTTTTTATTAGTGTTCAATTTACCAACATACAGAATAACACCCGGTGCTCATCCCGTCAAGTGTCCCCCTCAGTGCCCGTCACCACTCACCCCCACCCCCGCCCTCCTCCCCTTCCACCACCCCTAGTTCTTTTCCCAGAGTTGGGAGTCTTTATGTTCTGTCTCCCTTTCTGATATTTCCCACACATTTCTTCTCCCTTCCCTTATATTCACCTTCACTATTATTTATATTCCCCAAATGAATGAGAACATACACTGTTTGTCCTTCTCCGATTGACTTACTTCACTCAGCACAATACCCTCCAGTTCCATCCACGTTGAAGCAAATGGTGGGTATTTGTCGTTTCTAATGGCTGAGTAATATTCCATTGTATACATAAACCACATCTTCTTTATCCATTCATCTTTCGATGGACACCGAGGCTCCTTCCACAGTTTGGCTATTGTGGACATTGCTGCTAGAAACATCGGGTGCAGGTGTCCCGGCGTTTCATTGCATCTGTATCTTTGGGGTAAATCCCCAACAGTGCAATTGCTGGGTCGTAGGGCAGGTCTATTTTTAACTCTTTGAGGAACTTCCACACAGTTTTCCAGAGTGGCTGCACCAGTTCACATTCCCACCAACAGTGTAAGAGGGTTCCCTTTTCTCCACATCCTCTCCAAGATTTGTTGTTTCCTGCCTTGTTAATTTTCCCCATTCTCACTGGTGTGAGGTGGTATCTCATTGTGGTTTTGATTTGTATTTCCCTGATGGCAAGTGATGCAGAGCATTTTCTCATGTGCATGTTGGCCATGTCTATGTCTTCCTCTGTGAGATTTCTCTTCATGTCTTTGCCCATTTCATGATTGGATTGTTTGTTTCTTTGGTGTTGAGTTTCATAAGTTCTTTATAGATCTTGAAACTAGCCCTTTATCTGATACGTCATTTGCAAATATCTTCTCCCATTCTGTAGGTTGTCTTTTAGTTTTGTTGACTGTATCCTTTGCTGTGCAAAAGCTTCTTATCTTGATGAAGTCCCAATAGTTCATTTTTGCTTTTGTTTCTTTTGCCTTCGTGGATGTATCTTGCAAGAAGTTACTGTGGCCGAGTTCAAAAAGGGTGTTGCCTGTGTTCTCCTCTAGGATTTTGATGGAATCTTGTCTCACATTTAGATCTTTCATCCATTTTGAGTTTATCTTTGTGTATGGTGAAAGAGAGTGGTCTAGTTTAATTCTTCTGCATGTGGATGTCCAATTTTCCCAGCACCATTTATTGAAGAGACTGTCTTTCTTCCAGTGGATAGTCTTTCCTCCTTTATCGAATATTAGTTGACCATAAAGTTCAGGGTCTATTTCTGGGTTCTCTATTCTGTTCCATTGATCTATTTGTCTGTTTTTGTGCCAGTACCACACTGTCTTGATGACCACAGCTTTGTAGTACAACCTGAAATCTGGCTAGAACTCATACAGCAATTTGGTAGCGTGGCAGGATACAAAATCAATGCCCAGAAATCAATGGCATTTCTATATACTAACAACGAGACTGAAGAAAGAGAAATTAAGGAGTCAATCCCATTTACAATTGCACCCCAAAGCATAAGATACCTAGGGATAAACCTAACTAAAGAGGTAAAGGATCTATACCCTAAAAACTATAGAACACTTCTGAAAGAAATTGAGGAAGACACAAAGAGATGGAAAAATATTCCATGCTCATGGATTGGCAGAATTAATATTGTGAAAATGTCAATGTTACCCAGGGCAATTTACACGTTTAATGCAATCCCTATCAAAATACCATGGACTTTCTTCAGCGAATTAGAACAAATTATTTTAAGATTTGTGTGGAATCAGAAAAGACCCCAAATAGCCAGGGGAATTTTAAAAAAGAAAACCATATCTGGGGGCATCACAAGGCCTGTGGGCTTCTTAAAACACATATTGTTGGGCCCAACTCTCAGGGTTCCTGTCCCATCAGGGTCAGGGCTGGATAATTTGCATTGCTAATGAGTTCACAGGTGATCCTGACCCTGCTGATATCAGAAACACACTTTGAGAACTATTGCTACATTCAGGATGCTGGACTTTGAATGATTTTAATCCTGTTAATACTTTAGATATTTCTCTCTGGCTTCAGGATGGAGATCAGTATGAATGAGAAAAAGAATGTACTGAACAGGGAATTTTAGGAGGCCCAAGACACATAAGGAGAGCTAGTATCTTGTCGTGAGGAGTGAGGAGGACAGCATATATTCAATAAAAAAAATTAAGATGTGATATTCTCCCTCAGGGAAAGGGATGATACAAATCAAAATCTGAGGACTCTGACAAAGATATGAAGGCAAAACATTTGCATACTAAGTGAAAAATTTAATGATAGAGGAAAAGTTGGTTTCTGGGAAATAAAACTTCAGTGATAACAGTGAAAAGATTATATATATACATATATACCATGCTCATTCTAATATTTCTATAACTTCAAAGAATGAATAAACTATCTAGATTTACTGTCTATATTTATAAGAAAAAAGCACTAATACTCCTTATTTTTTACTTTGAAAAAAGTTTTTTTTTTTACATTTTGAGCATGTTTGTAAGATAATAAAAATAGATAAAATGCATTCTTGAAGAGGATGCACTTTATTGAACCCAGGAACTCTGTGGAACCCCAAGGTAGAAGTCTGGGGGACAAAAAGCACATGATAAGGGAGACTGATTTGATCCAGTTGGTCTGTGGATTTATGTCCTTCAGTGCTAGCTTCCTGAGAATTCCCCCAAAGTGGATCTAAGCAGTATGGTAAAGGCTGGGAGACCAATACTGCCAAAAGCTGCTTTGGTTCTTTTGTTTACTCAGTTATTGGGCAGCCGCTCTGTTACTTGTTCCCTACAAAATGCATCAAGCTGTGGAAACACGAAGGGCATCGTTCCCCTGTTGACATTGGCAGAAAGAAAGATTCTTGTTCAGGAATCTGTTCTTCTGTCTCTCTGCGCCTTTTTCTTTCCAGGGCCTCAACCTCTCTTTCTCCTATTGTATGTTAAAGAAAGAGAAGTTATAGATTCTAAGGTATTTAAATATATATATTTAACATCATTGATTATAAAAATGTTAACAAATTAGTTTGTGTATATCTTAAATATCTGACCTTTAAAAATTAAATTTGCATAACTATTGCTGCATAAATTGTTGGGGTGGAGTACATTCCAAGTGTGTGTGTGTGTGTATGTGCATGTGCGTGCATGGGTCTAACCAAAAAGATTCCTGAAAGAGTGTGATTCAATTTTCCTGAATTCTCTCCTCCAGTACATTGGTTCCCTGGATCTGCAAAGCTGAGAACAAGACTCGGGATCACAGCCAGCTGCTCTCCCTAGATAAAATTTCTACCTTGTCTCTCTTTAACTACAACACAGTTTACAATTTTAATTTCCCTGGCAGAGTGTTTTTCTGCATAGAATGAGCACAGAAATTTAAATAGAAGGAAATATTAAACTTTTAATATTTTTTCTTAATCTACATCTTCAAAATAACTCTTAAGTGTGCTTGTACATAAGTCTTTGAGGTTCATTGTCATTAAGGATGTCTAAGAGGAGACTAATGCATGTATTAGAGAAACAGGTTTTCCTAGAGAATCCTTCTTATATCTGTTTAGGAGTTTTTGTTTGTTTGTTTGTTTGTTTTTTACTTATTTATGAGACACAGAGAGAAGCAGAGACATAGCCAGAAGCAGGCTCTCTCCAGGGAGCCTGATGCAGGACTTGATCCCAGGACCTGGGATCATGACCTGAGCCAAGGGCAGATGCTCAACTGCCGAGCCACCCAGGCACCCTCTGTTTAAGAGTTCGATAATGCTTTTGCAAAATATTTATTTTCTCTACCCATGAAACATACAACCAAAGGCTATTGGATGTTCTGAGAAATTTCTTTTGTCTCTGGAAATTAAAGTAAGAGGTAAATTTATTAGCCATTATTTCTATCAGTATCTATTTTGAATCTATGCTATGTGCTTCTTGTCAGGCTGAATTCTAAAATGACCCATATTTAAAGTTATAGGACATGAAGTGCAGAATCACTTGATAAAAAACACCTATGAAGTTTGATGGGAAACTGAATATCCTAATTTTATTCCAGATAAGGCTCACTCACGTTGACTAAATTGACTCATTAATTTAAACTAACAATCTGACTTAATATTTTTCACTGTTGAATGGAACAGACTTTGGACTAGTTCTAATCATTCAGTCATGTATACCAAACAATATAAATTAGGTTATATTTACTATATAAATAAAATGTATATTTTATATCATATGTTACTACTTATACTTATTATTGGAATGTCCATTATAACACTACCCAACCAGAACATCGCATTACTGATTATTTTCTGATGTTTCAATGTTGCCAAATGGCTTTTATATTGGTTTAGCAATATTTAAACAAGAATTAAATGAGTCGAATAAAAAAAGATGGCCAATTTCAAATTAGATAACAGATTTAATTTGAAAACTATCTTTGTAAAAAAAAAAAAGAAAAAAAAGAAAACTATCTTTGTAAATCAGATTAGCCAGTTTTATATTTAAATTACATACTTTTATTGTATATGGAATTATTTCATTAATCAACTGTACTTTAAAGGACACTTTACTATTTCAATCATAATTGTTAAATTATGAATATCAAAATTAAGAAGAGTATGGATTACTTAAACACAATATAGACTTTATAGAATTTGAATGGAAGATAGAGTTTGCAAAAAATTAATCCTGCATACCCCAAGAATATTGAAGGCAATGATCTAAAATATTTTTGATGAAAACACTTTTTTACAACTCTTTTGATCTGCCATATTCATAATCTGGAAAATAAAGAATGAGTTTTGAAAATATGAAAACTTAATAGCTAAGATTGATTATTAGTTTCAACATGCTTGTTGATACTCTGATGTTATGAGTAAGGAAATAACATGTTCCTTATGTCAGTTTGGTAGCAATTTTGTTCCTGTGGAAAATGGATGTGCCTCACTGGCTCTGCCGTAATTGAGTCTGCAGGGATTCTGGTGTTCCCAGCACCCTACAGAATCTTATACTGATCCACTATAGTATATCATCTTGACCTGGAGTGCATAAAATCTGAAATTTCAGGAACTTGTCAGTGTCTAGCCTCCAAAGTTAAAGACTGGATGCAAATTCTTATAATTCTTACCACTTATAATGATGCATGAAGATTGGTACATCACACTAAATCTTAGAGAAACATTATATCACCATTTGGATGTACTACTTCAAGCCATTTATCAAGGCATTTAGAAAGGCTCATCTATGAATGAAAGTAAGAGAAATAGAAGGCTCTTTAGCCAGTGCAGGCTGCAATGCAAGCAGTTTGGATACTGGGTCCCTTTACACCAGCAGACCCAATGTTTCTTGAGGTATCTGCAGCTGCTCAGCATGCTATGTGGAACCTGTGATAAAGTAATAGGTTTGCTGCTACACACACTAGGGCTAGAAAAGATTATGTCTTAAAAGCAGAGAATCATGGGAATGCCTCTTATTTTTGCAACATATTGAGTGGTAATAGGTAATGCAAGTGTTCAGCAACCATTGCAGGCAGGATAACTATGTACTTTCAGATATGCTAGGGATAAAGAATACAGGAAGTGGAAACATGGAATGGCTGTTGGAAGACTTAAATCACCAATAACAACTCTGATTTTCTGATAAACCCATTAAAGAAATAACAATGACAATTCCTGCCCATTTTTTCTCTTTTCTTTGTTATGTGTTATCTGTACATATGCACGTTGACTAATATCCTACCCACTCTCTTCCCCTAATTATTATATGTAGGGCATTTGTGGAGTGGTTGAATTTTCAAATTTCCTTCATGTTACAGAATATCAAAATGCTAATATGACTGAACTAGATGAGGAAGAAATAATCATCAGAAATCTGAACTGGATGCAGATCCATGGCTGAGGTGATGTGAGACTCTTCATTTTGTTAAGAAAATGCACTTGTTTTCATTCTTGAAAGTGAAATTATATTTTCCTAGGATGGGGGACTAGACCTCTTATTTCTATTGTTTAAGTATAATTATTATTATTTATTATTTTGAGATAGTGTGTGCACATGCTTGAGTGGGGAGGGGCAGAGGGAGAGCGAGAAAGAATCTTAAGCAGGCTCCTCACCCAGTGTGGGGAGTCTGACCTAGGACTCAACCCAGGA